>CADCWW010000008.1:0-45000 GCA_902806505.1 Hypoxylon lienhwacheense
TATTTAAACTTATATATTAATTAAATTTATTAAATTATTACCATTTATTATATATTTATTCGATTAAATCTACTTTTTATAACAATTTATTTATTATATTTGTTACCCATTCATTAAATAATTTATTTATAAAAAGAAATTAATCTTTTTTTCTTTTTTTTATTTAATAATTATATAAATTTTAATTAATAAATAAAAATAATTTAAAAAAAATTCATCTTATTTATAATACTTTATTTATATTTATTATATTTATTATATTTATTATATTTATTATATTTATTATATTTATTATATTTATTATTGTCACGGGGTATATCCGGATGGTAAACGCAAAGGTTTATTTATCCAAGGAATTAATAAAAATAACAAAACTAAAGAAAAAAAAAAAGAAAAAAGGATTTATAATCTTATAAATTTAAGTGTTTAAATAATACCCCTGCTTACACACAAACCTTTCCTCATCCCTATCCGTATATGTACCTTACTTTAGGTACATACCTGTTAAAGGTACGTACCCCTAGCTACAAGTATACGTACCATACCTTATAGGTTACGTGACTTAATCCCAGTCACGTGACTGCTCTCTTTAATCTACCGTCGAAAACCGTGACAATTATTATTAACCAAATTAACATATTTTATAAACCATTTAAAATAATCGATAAAATATAATAAATATAAAATTAAAAATTATTATTAAATAATTATATTTTTATATAAAAATAATAATTTTCTTCAAATCTTAAAATTAAATAATATTATTAAATAATAAATAATAATATTTATTATTTAATTATTAAAAAATATTATTAAATAATATCAAAACCCACTATTATCCATATAATACACTTTTAAAAATTAAAATCTTAAATTATATTTAAAAAAATAAATAATTAATTCGTATAAATATAAAATAATAATTTAATAAATTAATATTTATATTTATTAAATATAAATATAATTAAAATAAATCAATTAACCAATTTTAAACCTTAAATCTTAAATACCGCTGCCACAACTATAATTAAACATAATTTTATTACTATTACCGATATTTAAATAAACCGCAACCTTATTAATATTAATTATAACTCCATTATTAATTTTAATTCTATTCCGCTTTAAAATACCAATAACCAAACCAAAAATAATTATACTACCGCTTGTCACGGTTTTCGACGGTAGATCAGGGAGAGTAATCACATGACTGGGATTAAGTCACGTGACCTGTAAGGTATGGTATGTATATTTATAGTTGGAGGTATATACCTTTATAAATATGTATTTAAAATAAGGTATATATACAGGTAAGAATGAGGAAAGGTTTATATGCAAATAAAGATATTATTTAAATATTTAAACCTATAAGATTATAAATCTTTTTTTCTTTTCTTTTTTCTTTAATTTTATTATTTTTATTAATTCTTTAAATAAATAAATCTTTACGCTTACCATCCGGATATATCCCGTAATAATAATAAAATTCTTTATATATTATATTATAGAAACGATTTTAACTAATCTAAATAATTAATTTTTAATTAATATTTTATTATAAATATAAATTATAACTATTCCAAAAAAAAAAACAAATAAATTTTAAATTAAATAATACCATATATTAATTTTAATATTTTTGGTAAAATAATATATTGATTATATTAAAGAAATTTTAGGGCGATATATTTATTACGATAAACAATTTTATAACTATAAAGCCGGTAAATAATATAAACCTATAAATATATAGAAAATATATTAAAAAAATAATATTTGCCGGGATTATATAAAAAAGAATAACGGATTAAACCTATTATAATTTCCTAATTTTAATATATAAAATTAAAAAGGGATAAGTAAAGGAACAAATGGGAATCACTACTATTATTAAACTTATTATAAAAAACTTATAAAATTTTTTTAAAGAATATAAAATAATAAATTATTATTACAAATTATATTATCTTATAAATAATAAAATATATAATTAATTATAAAAAATTATTCGAAAATAATTAAAAAACGCTATATCCGATAAAGTAACCTTTCTTTAAATATTTATTATTAAAAGGGGAAACTAATTTTTTTTTATTATAAGAATAATCTTAATATATAATATATATAATAAATTAATTAAATTATCCGAAAAATAATTAATTATATATTAAAAATAGAGAATAATTTTTATGGTTTTAATAATTTACCTATTTATTTTAAAAAATTAATTATAATTATTATTAGAAATTAGAATTTATTTAAAGATATTTATTAAATATATAATATTTAAGAAATATATCGCCTAAATAATCTATAAATAATAAAAAAAGGTTAATTTATTTTAAGTTTAAGAATTTAATTAATTATAAAAATAATTTAAAATTAAAAATAATAATATTTCTAATAATATTAATAAAAAATATTTAATAAAATAAATAGATCTCTTTATTTTTAAAAATAAAGAAAAAAGAAATAAAATTAAATTTAAATATTAATATATATTATTAAAAAATAAATTAATAGAAAATATTAATTATTTTCGAAATAAATAAAAATATATTATATATATTATTAAACAAATGGATAAAATTATTATCGAAATTTTAATCTTTTTTATTATATAAAATAACAAATCGTTAATATTATTTCTTATAAATTAAGTTTTAAAATATTTAAAGGAATAGTATAAAGATTTTAACGTTTATAAAAAAATTTATAAAGATTTTCGAAATTTAAAAATAGATATAAAAAAATCTTTTATAATTTTTAAAAATAAATTTATAAAATTAACTGGATAAATTAAAATTATTTAAAACAATTATAAATACGAAATGTTTAATAAATTATTATAAAAATTAAATAAGTAAAATATTAATTAATATTACGATTTATTATATAATTTTTTATTATTTTATATTTATATATAAAAATATAATTATTAATAGTTAAAAAATTTTATTTTTTATTAGAAAAAAAAAATAAAAAAAAAATATATATAAAGAGTAAGAAAGAAGAGAAGAAAGAAATTATCGGAAATATAAAATCCGGGAAGGATTTTTTCGAATTATAATAATTTGTTATATATTATAAGATTGTTATAATAGATATAATTATGAATAAAATTATAATATATTGATGTCTTAATTCCGAATAAATTTTATAATTTATTAAAGCTAAATAATATTTTATTTATTATAAAAAAAAATATCGAGGTAAGGATTATATGATAAAAGAAAAATATAAAATTTTATAGGTAAAATCGATAATAAGTTAATTATAAAAAAAAATTAAAATAAAAAAAAAACCTTAAGAAAATTAGATTCCTATTTTAAAGAAATAATGGTAATAATATTAAAAAAAATAATTAAGATATATTAACAGATCTTTTATTTAAATAGTTAAAAAAATATCCATTTTTAATTAAATATATTTTAATTAATAATAAAAATTTTATAATTATTAATATTTTTATCGATATAGAAGCCGAAATTTATATATTAATTAATATAAATTTTATTAATAAATTAATTAATAAATTATAGGTTTAAATTATAACCGGATTATTTCTTATTTCCGTTTTTAGATATAATAAGAAAGGATTTTAAAAAATAAATATTATTATAAATATTTAATTAAAATTATATAATAAATGTCACGGGGTGTGTCCGGATGGTAGGCGCAGGGGTCTATCTATCCGAGGAACTGGTAAAAACAACAAAGCTAGGGAAAAAAGAAAAGAAAAGAGGATCTACAATCCTGCAGGTTTGGGTGTTTAAATAGCACCCCTGCCTGCGCACAGACCTTCCCTCATCCCTGCCCGTATACGTACCTTGCCTTAGGTACGTACCTGTCCAAGGTACGTACCTCCAGCTGCAAGTATACGTACCATACCTTGCAGGTCACGTGACTCAATCCCAGTCACGTGACTGCTCTCCCTGATCTATCGTCGAAAACCGTGACAATAAAGATATAAAAGAAATATATTTTTTTATATTTTTTATAAAATATAATATAATTTTGGGAAAGAAATTCTTTAAATAATACGATATTTTAATTAATATAAAACGGAAAAAGTTTTAATTTCTTAAAGAATAGGAATTAAAAAAAAAATATTAAAAAAGCTTTTTAAAATATTAAAGAAATATCTAGAATTATTGCGGACCCCAAAAAAAGAGAAATAGATCCGATTCTAGAATTTTATAATATATTATAATAATATCTAGGAAAATATATAGAAGATAAATTAAATTTTAGAAAAAGTATTATAATTTAAATTTATAAAAGAAAAATTAAAAGAATAATAAAAGGAGAAGAAATTATATAAAAAAAAAAAAGAAGAGGAATATCCGTACCGAGATAGATAAGGTAAATATTAATTAAGATAGGATAATTTAGGTTGGTACTAATAATAACCTATTAATATAACCGTAATAAAAACCATAAAATTTTATAATATTTTGGTTGATATAGAAATTAAAAAAGAAATAAAGGTAATTACTATTTAAGTCTTAAAAAAAATAAATCGACAAACTATTAATTAAAGAAAACCCTGATAATATTATATCTAATAATGATAAAGAATTAAGAAAATTAATAATAAAAATATTATTAAAATAATATTATAAATATTTGGATATATTTAGTAAAATGGTATTAAATAAGTTGTTATCTTACCGATTTAGAATAGATTATTGTATATTATTGGAAGAAAGACTTAATTAATTAAGATATAACCTATTATATAAATTAATAGTTGAAAAGTTGGAAATTTGTTGAATATATATTATAAAAAATCTGAAAAAAGGTTTTATTAAATTATTAATTGTATTATGAATAATCCCGATTTTATTTATAAGAAAATTAAATAAAGTTTTTAAATTTTATATAAATTATTGAAGGTTAAATATTATTATATAAAAAGATTGATATTTATTATTTTTAATAGAAGAAATATTGGTTAAAATTTTTAAAGTTAAAATTTTTATAAAAATTAATATTAGATAAACCTTCTATTATATATATATAGTAATAGGAAATAAGGATTATATTACCTTTAAAATACGATATAGAATTTTCCGATATAAAATGTTGTTTTTCGGATTAACCGTAAGACTTTTTACGTTCTAGTATTTTATTAATAATATATTAGGAGATTATTTTAATAATTTTTATATAGTATATATCGATAATATATTAATTTATTCTAAATTAATAAAAAACTATAAAAATCATATAAGAAAGGTATTATAGAAATTATATAAGGTAAGATTATAAGTAGATATTATAAAATATAAATTTTATATAATAGAAATTAAATTTTTAAAATTTATTATAAGGAAGGATGGAGTAAAGGTTAATCCGAAAAAAGTAAAAGTGGTGGTTGATTAATTTATGTTTTAAAAAGATAAAAAAATAATATTTAAAAAGGTAAGATTTTTTATAAAATTTTATAATTTTTATTAGAAGTTTATTAAAGAATTTGGTTGAATAATTAAACCTTTATTAAAATTAATAAGGTCTTAAATAGACCTAATTTAAATTATATAATATTAGGAGGTATTTACGGAATTAAAAATATAACTAACTTCCGCCCCATTATTAACTTATTTTTTATTTAATTTCGAAATTTATATCGAGATAAATGTATTGGATAGAATGGTTATAAGGGTGTTATTGTAGTATATCTCTTCGGAAGAATTTTGGTATCTAATAATATTTTATTTTAAAACTTTATATAATATAAAATTAAATTATGCTATTTATAATAAAAAAATATTAATTGTAATAAAAATATTAATTTATTGGCGTATAAAGTTGATGGGATTATAGAGAGATAATTTTTTTATTATTGTTATAGATTATTAAGTATTATAGTATTTTAGTATAAAGAAAATCTTAAATTTATAATAGGTAAGATGGGTAAAGATCTTATTATAATATAATTTTGAGATTACTTATTGTGTCATAAGCGTGATGGTGGTCTAAAAAGACCGTGGCGGCAATAACCAATACCAGAATTTAATAGATTTTATTTAAAGTAAGAAGTTATTCATTAATAATCTAGGAAAGAATTTATTTAAGAATAATAATAGCTATAAGTTATAAAATATATTAAAGGTTAAAGCCAAACCTTAATAAATATCCTTTAGTCATCAAACCCTAATCTTTAAGTCTCCTATTAATTGCCTTTTCCCTTTTAAAAAAAAGAAATGTTCTTGTTTCCCTATCCTATATCTTTATATTCTTTATAATTCTTTATCTTACTTTATATGTATATCTAAGTTAATTAAAATTTATAGCCATCATATATCATCCTTCTTTAGCCATCATATATCATCCTTCTCTCGTATATTTGTGGGCAACTATATACATATATTTGTTTTCGGGATAACACTTATTATCTTACCTTAATCCTCTTCTTCTAAAATTATCGGTATTATCTCTGGTTACTTAGTTCCCTTTATTTATAACTTTTTTAATGATATCTTATTTTTCTGGTCGAATTCTCTAATCAACTCTACTATATTTTATATAAAGATTTCCCTTAAATACCACTAATTATATACTAAATTATACCTTTTCTAATATATAAGATATTTTAAAAATCGTTTCTTTCCGACTTTATTAACCCTTTTTTTGATTAACTTTTTTATTTCGTAAGATTTCTATTCCTCATCATTTCTATCAACCCATATCTAACTTAATTATAATTTCCTCCTAGCGAAAAAATTTTTACCCGGAAATCCCGATACTAAATATATTATAGATATAACTTAATATATTTTCTAATATCTAAGGAAATTTAACTCGTATACTAGATTACCCACTTTTTTTATGATTATCATAAGCCTTATCCTTTAATAAAACCATTTCCTAAAAAGTTTTCTAAGGAGGTTATATCCTTTATATAACTTTAAATATACCTCGTTACCTATTTTAAATTTTTTTTATTAATATTTCTTATCATACCTAATTTTATTTATTTTTATCGTAAAGTCGATAGTCATTTTTGTTTTTTTCTAATATGTTTGTTGTAATATCTTAAAATTTATTGCGTTATATAATATCTCGAAAATAAATAATATCATACTTAGTTTAAAGTCTAAAATAATTTCGTTAAATAATTTTTTTAATATTAAGTTTTTTATATTGTTAATATTAAATTATAATGTCGGTATAATGTTTATTTAAGGTTTATTATTTATCGAGATATAGTACCGTATTGCGATTTTGATGTCTTAATTCTTTTTTTCGTTTTAGTTGTTGGTTTATAAATACCATACTATAAAGAAATTTAACGTTATTTTTGTTTTAAGAAAGATTGTTTGTTATAATTTCGATAAAAATTTATTATCTTTATTATTAATTATTTGTTATAGTAAACTTTAATCTAATAATATAATTGTGTCGAAAAATTAATTTGTCTATTCTTTGGCGTTATGATCAGTGTGATTTGGTATGAGTAAGTATTTTTTAGAGAATTTATATGTTATTATTAATAATACGTTATATTTTGTGATGCTGGATGTTTTTTAGTATATGTTTTCGATTAATATTTTCGGTAGGGTGATTATAAAATCTATTATTATTAAGTTATATGGAATTGGCTTGTTTTGAATTGGTTGTAAACTTTTTAAAGATTTTTTTTTATTTGTATGATTAAATATGTATTTTAGATAATGGTTAAAATAGTTTTGTAATTTCTTAATGATGTTATTAATTGTGAAATTTTTTAGTTTTATTATTATTTTTGTTATTTCGAAGTAATAATGTTTATTGTATATTATTTTGAAAATGTTTTATATGTAGTCCTATAGTATTACCAATTTTTCTCTTTTCGCCCCCGCGTTATAATAAAGTAGGTTATCTTTAAGTTTAAAACATATCCCTATTATGTTATCATTCTCCTATAATTTTTTAATAATAAACCTATATTTTTTATCTATTTTGTATACATTCTTAAACTTATTTATCAAATTATCTCCGAATATTACTTCTACCGACAATAAATTATAAATAAATTTGTTTATTAAATCGTTTAATTCGTTTTTAATAATATTATTCTTTTCTTTCTTATCCTCGTAAATATCTATTATAAGTAATCTAGATAGTGTGTTAGGTATTAGGTTAAATCGTCCTGATATATGTTATATATCTAATTTATATTGGCTAAAATATATGGAAGCTGTTATTAATTATTAATTACATTTTATTATATCCATTATAACTAGGTTTTTTTATTTAATTATACCTTTAGTTATTCTATAATCTATTAATATAACAATTACTTTCTTATTAGATTATATTTGTAAATATAAGTTTTTATATATTTATATTAGATAAGAGATTTTAAATTTGGTAACTTAGTATTTAGATTTTATTTTAGTAAGTGTTTTGTTTAAAAATTGGATAGGTTAGATCTTATTAACTGATATATTAATTTCGTTTTATTTCCTGTTTATATGGAATACCATTATTCCATATCTTTATTCCTTAAATATGTCTAATTTAATAAATATTGTTTTATTAAGGTCTTAATATAATAGATATATTTTTGTATATAGATTATATTAAATTAGTTTAAAAGTCTTTATTTTTTCCGATATAGATTCGAATTATTTTTTTAATATCTATTTTTTCTTTATCGTTTTATTTTTTATTGGTAGATTTCTTTTTTTATAATTATCGATAAATATATTTATTTTTTATTTCTATAAAGAAAATATCTTTTATTAATATCATAATATATACTTCTACAACCAAATTATTATACTAATATAAATTTCTAAGTTCGTTAGTATTCTTAGAATTTCTAGTTTTCGTATTACGGCTACTCAATCTGTTGTAATAGAGATTTTGAAATTGTTAACTAGTAATCCTAATAGTTATATAATATTATATCCCAAAAAAGATTTCTTTAATAAAAATACTATCCTTATTGTTTCGAATAGCTGTATAATTATATTTAAATATATTAAATAATCCTCTTCTATATCACTAAAAATCACTATATTATTTATATATATTCGGTAATAGTATTTATAGTCGATAAATTTTTAATCTATAAATTATTAGGCATATAGTAGATTATTTTTAAAACCTATTAATATAATATTTAATATTTTTAATCTTTTAGGTAAGATTATAACTATTTTATTTTTATACGGTTTATATAATAATAATTAATAGAAAAAATTTTTCCTGTTAATAATTATTATTTTTCGTTTTCTTTTTATATTAATGATAATATTTTTTTATGTGGGTAATAAGTAAATATCGGAAATTATAATATTATTTAATATTTTTAAGTTTATTATTATTTTTCTTTTCTTTACTCCGTTCACAATTCTCCACACCACAAATATTGGACTTCCAAACAGAATTAATTTTTTTATCTAATCCATCTTTCCTATGTCGTATATTTTGTTGAAGGTTTTGTTAAAAAATCCTCTATCCTATCATCTTAACCTATATAATTAGGTTTTGAATTTTCTCTATTACCAGTTATTAATTAAGTCAATTCTTATTTTCTTTTTTTCGGATATATCTATAATCTTATGACCTAACCATACGTTATATTTCTTAAAAATCTTTTTTATTTTTTATATAAAATCTCTATTAGTGTTTTATATATATATATTGTTTTTTATTTATATGTTGGGGATATCTTCTAATTTTATTAAGTCGGGGTATATATCTTTAAGAAATATTTTCGAAGGTTTATTATTTTCGTTTTTTAATATTCCGCTTGAATTTAGTAATTTAGGTTACTCTTTTCTTAATTATACTTTAATATTTTTTAATATATTTTTCAATATTTTATTTATTATAAATATTTCTATATCTTCTTCTATTATATTGAATTCTCTGAAATAAAAAGCTAATTTATCTATCTTATATCTACCTTCATTATTCAAATCCTTTATTATACCTAAGGTTTAACCTTTATAAATCTTAATATATTTATTTAACTTATTGGTAATTAGTATTACCTTATTTATTATACCGGTTAATAACATATTTATAACTCTTTCTATTTTAGATAAAAATAAATATTCTCGGGTATTTTTATATTTATCTTTTTTCGATAAATCGATATAATTTACGGATAGATATCTTAATTTACTTAATATTAATCTAATATTTTATCTTGTTTTAATTTATTAATATATCGGTTTATTGAATTTATAAAAATTGATCGGGAATTTCACATCTCTATATAAATATATTATTATTATATTATATCGGAAATTTATAATAGTTTCGTAAATATTTAATCAATTTGTTCCTAAAAGAAATTTTAATTTTAAATTATTATATATTTATATTATTATTTAAATTAAGAATTCGATTTATTATCTTTATTGTTTTATTAATATCTTCAATTAAAATTAAGCGAAATCATATAAAGTAATTAATTTTATAATATCTTTTATTATATAACCTTCTTTTTATTTTATTATTATATAATTTTCATTATATATTATGAATTAAGATTTATCTACTAATTTTTCCGAAACGTCTATATCTCTATATACGGTATATATTTCTTTTTTTTTATAAAATTTAATTTTAAATATAATATAGGTATGCCTATTATACCTTAAGTTAAACTTTTTTTTTTACGATTTAATTTCGATAATTTCGATAAAATTATTAATATTCCTTTTATTTATGCCGTTATTTATGCCTATATTTTATTTTAGTTTATTTTGGTTTATTATTATTTTTAATTTATGTTTTAGATTTATCAATTATTCCTATTATAATTCTAACAAAAATTCCTTTTAATTAAATAAATCTGAATTATTATTTTTATCGGTTGGTTTTCTTTTATTAGGGATATCTTCGATTAATGGATTCTGATATTGTTTTTTGTTCGGTAGTGGTTATATAAATAACGGTGGCTGTGTGGATAATAATGGCTATATGGATAACGGTGGTTATGTAGATGATAATGGCTATGTGGATGATAGTGGCTATGTGGATGATGGTGGCTATATGGATAATGGTGGTTATGTTAATAACAATAACTATGTAGATAATTATGGTTATATGGGGATCTATGGTTATATGGATGGTAGTGGTTTTTTGGTTTAAATTTTTTCCGGACTTTGATATTTTTTCTATTTTATATACGTTATTAATTTATTTTTAAATATAAATACGTATGAATATTATTTGTATTTCGTATTTTTTTTTATAATATTATATGTGAAAGAATCGATAATATAAATTAAATTATACTTAAATTAATTTATTATTAATAGGTTATCTTTTTTATCGTTAAAGTATTTATTAAATAAAAAATAATTATTATTTTTTAATATATTTATTTTGTTTTTTCTATTAGTTTTATTTTTAATTATATAAGCTTCGTTATCAAACTTTATTCCGTTACTATTTTATTTTATTTTAATATATTTATTTTATTAATGTTTATTACCGGGCTAATATATTATACCCTTTTCAACTTCTCGTTACTAAAAACTTCTATAGTAAGGTATTTATTATCTTTTATATCTTCTACGTTATAAACCTCTATCTCTAATATAATTTGGTGCGTTTTGCTAATATAATTGTTGCTAGTACGAATTATTTATTAAAGTTAATTTTAGGTTTTATTTTTCGGTATTATTTTAATAATTTATTGTTATTATGTTAGTTGGTAGGATTAGTAAGATTAGGTTTTATAAGAAGGCCGGCAATCTTTAATATCTTGAGATATAACCTCGAATGAGTATATTATTAATTAAAGATATTATATATAATATAATTATAGGATTTTAGATATTTCTATAAAAATAAGTAATAATTTTATATATTTTAATTTTTTTTTTTAAATAGATAAAAAAATCTTCTAAATAAAAACTAGTAAACTTTTCCGATTTAATAATTAATTATTTTAAAAAGAGATAAAATAAATTGTATATTTCCGTTATCTATTAAGTAGATTTTTATTAACCGGTTATTTTATAAAGTTTAATAATTTGTATTGTTTAGGATCGGATCGATTTATTGGTTATTATTTTATTTGGATTATATATTAAGGCCGGATCTCTTAAGGTTGTTAATATATTTATTATGGGTATTTTGAAGTGGGAAATTGTTATGTTAATTGTATTATTTAAATTGGCGTTAAACTCGATATATTTTTTAAATAAAAATTCTTTAATTTACTATTTTTAAATTATATCTTTAAATAATTAGGAGAAATTTTATTAAATGATTATTTATTACGTAGGTATAGTAATATATTTTTTAATATTATTTATAAATAAATATATATTTTTTTAATATATAAATTTATTAATTGTAATAAAATTATCTTTATTATAATTTTCTTTAAAATTTAAGTATAAATATCCTATATATATTAACTTCTATCTATAAATATTAGTTTTGGTTTTATTATTATCCGATTAAACGTTTATTGTATTAACTAAATTAGATATAAAATTTTTACCGGTTTTTAAATTAATAAAATCGTTAAAATTATTTAATAAAAATATTGCGTTTTAATTTAAATATTTTGGTAGTCCCGGTAATCTTAATTAACCGGTTAAACCTGATAAGCCACCTATATTATTATTCGATATATTATTTGAATCTTAAAATAAATCTTCTTAAGGCGATTAAATTAATTTTTTTTGAGAAGATTATGTTAATTTTCTTTGGGACGATTACGTTAATTCTCTTTGGGGTAATTATATTGATTTTTTTTGGGGTGATTATATTAATTTCTTCTGAAGGAAAAAATCCTCTGGTAATAAAATTTTTTAATTGTTTGGAAGGTATTAAATTAGAGAAGATTCCACTAAGGATAAAGGTTTAGGGTTGTTTTGGAGGAATTGGAATTAAGAAAAATCTTAAGAATTTTCGTTTATTAAAAATAGGAAAGAATTATTTAAAAATAGTGGGAAATTATTTGATAATGGTGGAGACTTTATTGGTAATAGGAACCTTATTAATAATAGTAATGGGTTGCGATTTATTCTTTTATTTTTATAATTTATTAAGATCTATTATTTTATACTATCTTAAGTTATTATACTTTCTTATTTAATTGTTGATCTTATTTATACTAATACATTAAAATTTAATAATCCCAATTATACTAGTATATTAAGGTTTGATATTAATAAACCAGATTATATTAACGTATTAAAGTTTAACAATCCCAATTATATTAATATATTAAGATTTAAATAGATTCTTTATTAAGCAACAATTATTTTTAATAATTTTTAAATAAGTGTATTTTACCTTTCTTCTTTTTTTTATAAAGAAAATATTTCGTTGATTTTAGATAATTTATATGTTAGTAATTCTGTTCTTAGTTTTAGGGATGGAGAACGCCTTCTTGATAAAAATATCTCGTAGTAGTAGGAGGTTTGGGATTATATATTTATTAACAATGATAAATATCTTCTTAATAAAGATATTTTGTAAACTAACGGCAAATATTTTATCTAAAAGTTTTTTATAGGTGATAGAGTTGTTATGCTGGTAGGTATTGGTGAATGTTTTGTTTAAGGGTCTTCTATAGGTGATAGAATTATTATACTGGCAAGTACTGGTGTTTGCGATTCTTCTCTTAGTTATGGTAATGATATGTTATCTATAGGTGTATGTATATGTGTGATGTTAGGTGTAGGTATAGGTATTAGATCGGGTATGGTTATGGGTGTAGGTTCGATATTAGGAGTGGGGATAGGTATTAGATCAGGTATTACTATCAATATATATGCGGTATTAGGGGTGGGGATAAGTGTTGTTGGTTTGCGTGGTAGGTTCTGGTATTATGTGATTAATGATGGTAATTATTATAAGGATATATTGTATCTTTTAGGGTTTAATATCCTTAATATATTTGGATTAATTTTAAAGCTATCTTATTTAAAGGTTTTTAATTAATTACAATATAATTATTCTCCTTTTATTACTTTTTTTTATATCTTTTATATATTTTCAACTAATCTTTTATTAATTTTTTTTAATTTATCTTATTCGATCTTAATTAACATTTATCTAAAAAGGTTAGTGAAGGTTGATTTATCGACTCTTTAACCTTTTAAATAATTCTTTTAGGGATTTAGTTTTAATCTAATAGCTCATCTTAAAATTATCGGTTATTAAAAAAAGGATAATTCTACAATTCTAAGGATAGATTTAATTGAATCTTAAATAACAATATATAGATCTTCTTTAAATTTAGATTATAATAAATGGTTATTCTCCAGATCCGATACAAATACCTTTATATTAAAATAATCAAAAATATATTATGGAATTATATTTTTTATAAAAATTAATTATAATTTAATATATAATAGATAATAATATAAAGTTTTTAATAATAAAATTATCGAAAAAAAGTAAAAAGGTAGGTTTTAAAGCAGGCTACTTTAAAAGAAATAGAATTACTAATTATTACGAACGTAATGGTAGTCTAAGAAGATTATGGCAGCAATAATTAATATTAGAATTTAATAGATTTTATTTAGAATAAAAAATCATTTATTAATGATTTAGAAAAGAATTTATTTAAGAACAATAATAATTACAAGCTATAAAATATATTAAAGGTTAAGGCCAAACCTTAATAAATATCCTTTAATCATCAGACCCTAATCTCTGGGTCTCCTATCATATTAACCGGGATTTAAAAATATAATTCTTAATATATTATCTTAATTATATAAGGAATTGAAAAATTAGAAAGAAAAATGAAATATTTAACGTATTATGGCTTTATTTAAATCAGTTTAAATTGTAATAAATGTTATGGAGATATAGGATATTTTTATCTTTAAAATGTTAGGAATTATATTAATTAATGAAATCTTGAATATTAATTGAAAAGAAGAAAATTTATAAAAATATAAAGAAAAAACTAAGGATTTAGAAAAGTTATATTAAGATCTGTTAGAGGATTTTATGATTTATAAAGGAAGAATTATAATCTTAGATAAAGATTATTTATAAATTAAAATAGTGGAAGAGGTATATAGTTGTATGGTAATTATATATTTTGGAAAAGGCAAATTTTGTCATTTAGTAGTATAATATTATTGGTAATTAAGATTATATAGATATATAGATTAATATATAAATAATTATATTTATTAATTAATTAAAGTATTTAAAAATAAAATGCTTGGATTATTATTTTTCTTATTTATTTTAAAAGGAATATAAGAATATTTGGTTATAGATTTTAAATTTATATTAAAAAATAAAAACGGATATGATAACATGTTTGTTATTATAAATAAATTTTCGAAGATAGCTTGGTTTATATTATATAAGAAAATTGTAATTATCTGAAATATAGTTTGGATATATTATAATAAATCTTATTAAATTATAGGATATTTTATTTTTATAATGAATGATTAAAGATTATAATTCATATTTAACTTTACAAACGAATTATTTATGATTTTTAGAACCAAATGAGAATTTACTACAACAAATCACAAACAAACAACAAAACAAACCAAGGTAATAAATAAATACTTAAACCAACATTTATAATTATTTGTAAATTATTTCTAAAATAACTAATCTTAAATGTTGTTTGTTATAAATTCTATATAAAATAGATTACCTTACAAATCCTTTAAAAAGATTATGCTATACAAAATATTAATAAGAAAACTAATAAAAACCTCTTTCGATTAGGAGGTTAAAATAAAAGATTTTTTTGGATTTATACCGAAAGAAAAAATATCACAATAAAAAATATAAAAGTTCATAGAATTAATGAAAGAATGACACAATTATATTAGAAAAAAAAATAAACGTAAAAAACCTAAAAATAATAGGTTAACCAACACTAATAAATATTAGATTTTAATATAGGAAATTGTATATTTATTTTTACCAAATTAAGATTAAGAATAGATTAATTTAATAATAAATTAAGTTTATTAATAATTCTAATCTCATACAAAATTATTAAATAGTATAAAACAAAATTGAATATGTATAAATTGGAGTTTTTTTATATTTAAAAAGGATAAATATGATTTAATGCAAAAAAACTAAAAAAAGATTTAAATAACCTAATCTTAGAATAAAAACTAAAAAACCTAGAAAATAAAATTATAAATCTTAATTTAAAGGAACTAAAATAAGAAATAGAAAAGATATTTTTTTTTAACTATATTATAAAAAATTATAATATCAAATATTTTAAGAAAATTATAACTTAAATCCCGAATAATACCCGGTAAGTAATTTTAAAAATATTATAAAAAAACTTGTAATATATTATAAAATTAACCCTAAAATAGCCGGACTATTAAAAAAATTGGAGGTTTGATTAAAAATAGCAAAAAAAAATAAATTTAACCTTCCGTATGAAAAGGATGATATATTATTAATATCTCAGAATATTCGAAAAAGAATTTTGCGGAAATAATTTAGGTTAATAATAAGATTTGGGATAAATCTTCCGGAGGAAAAAAGTTATTACAATTTTCGACGGTAGATTAGGGAGAGTAGTCATATGATTAGGATTGAGTCATATAACTTGTAAAGTATGGTATATATATTTACAACCGGAGGTACATACCTTTACAGGTACGTGCCTAAAGTAAGATACATATACAGGTAAAAATAAGGAAAGGTCTATGTGTAGGTAAGGATATTATTTAAATACCTAAACTTATAAAATTGTAAATCTTTTTTTCTTTTTTTTTTTCCTTAACTTTATTATTTTTACCAGTTCCTCGGATAAATAAACCCTTACGCCTACCATCCGGACACACCCCGTGACACCGCTTTTTAAAAAAGATAAAAAAAAATATTACTTAAATTTATTAAAATATTAAATTTAAAACGTAAAAAATTAATTACACTTTTTTTTAAAAAAAATAAACCTTTAAATAAACAAATTAAATATAAAAACCAAATTAATAAACAAATTAAATAACCATAATAAACACCATAATAATTATAATAATAACCATATAATAACTAATTATTAAAATTTAATTAACTATTAAGATTTAATCAAATATTAAGATTTAAACCATTAAAATCTTTCTTTAATTATAATAAATTCGGCAAAAAGAATAATATTAAATTTTTATTTAATAATAAATATAATAAGCTTAAATTACCAAAATTAAATTAATTAATCAAGGATCTGGTAAAGAATATATCATAAAATAACTTTATATATAACCTTTAATCCTTTATTAACCAATTATAAATTTTATAAACATTTTAATCTTTAAAATAAAATTAATTTAAATCGAATAATTGTAATAATAAAATACTTTAACAAATTAAAATACCATCACAAACTAAAATGCCATAATAAATTAACCAATAACCTAAAATATCTTCAAAATAAAATACCTTAATATTCACATAATTAATCATATAATCAATCTTATAATTAACAACTTAAAACATAATATAAAAATAAAAATAAAAATAAAAAATAAAAATAATTTTACCATATTAATTAAATTAATTAATTTAAATTATCTTAATTTTTAATTCTCCAATTTTAATATCGAGAAAATTTTCATTTATATTTTAATTTAAACTTTAAACTAAAATCAAAATTAAATTTTTCTTTTATATAAAAAATTATAAATATTAATTAATAATTTATTATTACCACTATTTAAAATAAAACCAATTATAACAAATTTTATCCCAACCCCGTTTATTATCCCTAACCTAAATAAAATAATAACTTTATTTAATATTTCTAACTTAAATAAAATAAATAATATTAATATAAATAAAAAATTTAAATAATATACCTTTAAATTAATAACCATTTTTAAAATATTATTATAAAATAAAAAATTCTAGAAATCAATTTTCGATATTAACATAAAATTCTAAAATTAATCATTTAACACTAATTCCACCCTAATTATATTAAAATATAATAATTTAAAAAATTAGAAATTATAATATATAAAATATTTCCATTTAGATATTTTAATATATTTTAATTTTATTAATTATATAATAATCAGAAATAATATACATTAATATAATATATACCTATTTATTAATTTAATTTATATAATTACTGTTAATGAAAATAAAACTTAATTATTAAAAAAAAATTCTCTTAATTATTATAAAATAATATATTAATATAATATATAACCCATTTAAATAATTTAATTAAGGTAAATATAATTATTAATCTCGAATTTACCTTTAACTATATTATTAAAATTTTTAAAATTAATATTATTAACGTTTTGAAAATAATAATTAAGAATAAATATAATAAAAATAAATTATTTCTTAATTTTCTTATTATTATTTAAGTTATAGAGATAATGTATAACGAAAAAATAATTAATTTATCGTTATATATATAACAGATAAATTAATTTTATAATTTAATTTATTTAAACTTATAATAATTAATTAATAAACTTAAAAAAAAGATAAATCTTAACAATTATTTTAATTATCTTAAAGATAAATAATAATCCCATCGTAATAAAATTATTAATAAAAGTTTATACCGCTTAATATTAATCCCAGTATTATTAACCATATTAAATTTATTAACTTTACCAGTTTTAACATAACCATTTATAACTTTAAAATTATTAAAATTGTTTATATTATTAAGATTATTTATATTATTACAACTTTAATTAATTAATACCATTTATATTAACTAAAAAAACGTTAATTAAAACAATTATCTCCATTATTTAGATGTTTTAATTACATATAAAAATTATTAATATAATAGAAATAATTAATATAATAAAAGTAATTAATACAACCGGGATTAATATAATAATTACTATTAATACGGAGGTTTATCTAATTGTCGAGGTTATAATAATTATAACGGAGGTTATAAATATAGATATAATCGAGGTGGCAAATGGTATAAATTTTAACGCCTATATCATTATGTTTACTATAAATAGATATATTTTATTAAATTTAATAATAATTATTTAAATATATAAAATAAAATATTTATTATTATAAATAATTTTAATTATATTTAATATAAATAATAGATAATTACAAACGGTTATATTATGCTTAAAAAAATCATAGAAAAAGAATAAAAAAATTATATTTAAAAATAAAAGAATTTAATAAAAATGATAATACCACTCCTAATTTTATTTACTTCATTTCTCGCAATAATAAGATTATTTTATATATTTCCTGCTTCGGCTTAAAAATTTATAAAAAAATATAATTTAAAAATAAATAATTAAACGAAAAAAAATTCGTTAATAAAATATATAAAAAGATAAAATCTTTTATATATAAAAGATATATAAAAATATTTGTAATTTATAAAATATTCGTTATATATTGTTTTGATTAAATCTACTTTAGAAATAAAAATAAAAAAACGGATAAAAAAAAGATTTTTAATTTAAATCCTTAAAGATTTAATTATATCCGGTTAATAAAGTATTATTTATAATAAATAAAATATTCGATAAAATTATAATAATATTCCATATTATATGGGATTTTTTAAATAAAATTCCCGTATAATTTTTATATTATAAAATTTGTTCCGGATAAATAATAATACCAAAATTACTATTAATTATTACGGGGTATATCCGGATAGTAAACGTAAAGGTTTATTTATCTAAAGAATTAGTAAAAATAATAAAATTAAGGAAAAAAGAAAAAAAAAGAGGATTTATAATCTTATAAATTTGGGTATTTAAATAATACTTTTACTTACGCATAAATCTTTCCCTATTTTTATTTGTATATATATTTTACTTTAAAGTATGTATTTATTAAAAATATATACTTCCGGTTGCAAATATATATACCATACCTTACAGGTTACGTGACTTAATCCTAATCACGTGATTGCTCTCCTTAATCTACCGTCGAAAATTGTGACATTAATTATTTAAATATTAAATATTTAAATATCATATATAATAAATTTTAAATTTAATATTACATATTAAACGTAACCATTTTTTAAATAAAAATATCTTTAATTATAAAAAAAATCGAAAACAATATAATATTTTACAAAAAAACTATTTTTTAAATTAAAATAAACAAATAATTAAATAATAATAAAATAACCGTTTTATATATTAAAATATAAATAATAAACAATTTAAAACTTAATATATTTTTTAATATAAATTAATTATCAAAATATATAATTAAATTTAACTATATTATTAACACAATAATCATTAATTCATATTAAAATATATAAATATTAATAATATTTATTAAAAAAAACAAACTTATCTAATAATAAATTTAAATAAACCTAAACATTTATATTTTATCCGATATAAAGATATATATCTTTACCAATTATATTAATTTATCTATATTTAATTCTAAAAGATTACGTTATAATTATTTATTTATATTTAAACATAATAATTATATCGGAATACTTTTTTTTTACAATAATTTTAAAATAATCTTATATTAAAATTTAAATAATAAAATAATTAAAATTAAATATAATATTTATCTAAAATATATCGAAAATTATTACAAAAAAATTTTATAATTATAATATAAAAGAAATCAATTTTATATATATTATAATAATAATTTTCGATAATAATTTTAATATTTTTTAATTAATTATAAATATCAATCTAATTAATAAACTTTTAAAAATCTTAAAAAACAATAATAAAATAATAACTAATATATATATAATATTTATAATAATTAATATAATAAAAATAATAAAAACCGAGATTAATGATAATAATTAATCACCCGGTAGTAAAAAACCGGATAATAAAATTAATAAACTAATTAATAATCGATTATTTAAAAATATAAAACTAAAAGATAAAATTAATGGACCAATTAATAACCGACCATTTAAAAATACAATATTTAAGGATAAAATAAACAGATTAATAAATAATAAATTATTTAAACAAATTAACCCAAAATTTAAACCTTTTAACATTTAACAATTAAAAAATATGCCGTTCATTAAGATTAAAAAAAAAACCTTTATTTATAATAAAGATTAATATATTAAATTTTCTTAATAAATTAAAATTATTGTAAATAAATATAAAATATAGAATAAATTAAAGATTATTAACATATTAAAAGACAAAATATTAAAAATACCTCTCGTAAAAAATTAATAAAATTAAATTAAATCCTATAATTAAATTATACAACTTAAGTATTAAAAATAATAAAATAATTAACAATATATTTAATAAAATATATAAAAACAATAAAATAAATCATATAAAATAATCTATACTTTTTAAATATCTAATTTTTATTATATAAAAAATAATTAATAAAATTTAAAAAAATAAAATAATAATAAACTTAACGTACCGACCATGTCAACCGCTCAACCCACCTCAACCGCTCGCAATATTAACTTTATATACCTATTATCTTTAAAAATTAATAACTTTACCAATTTATATCCAATATTTTTACAATTTTAATATACCTTTTATAAAGAATAACTTAATATAATATAAAAATATAAAAATTATTCGGCCTAATTTCGGCCCGATGCATATGATAAAAGATAAACTTTTAATTTTTAAAATTTAACCTTTCAAACCTTTATATCTCAACCAAATTAAATAATATAAAATTCAAATTTTAAACTCATATTAAAAATAAAATAATAAATATTAAAATATCTTTTTTAATTTAATATAAAATTTTTAGATCAAATTATATGAGATAATAACATTATTACATAATCTGGTTAAAATGGAATTTCTCCATATTAAAATTCAAAAAAACTTATTTTTAAAATTCAATAACTCAACCAAATTAAATTCAATTAATTCCAAATTTTAAATATAAGATAATTAAAGAATAGCATATTATATAAAAAATTGAAAAAAATATTTTATCCAAAAATGAATAAGTTTTGGCTTTGAATTTTAAAATTAAATAACTTTTTAATAAAAAAGGTTTGAATTTTGCGATTCTTATATTAAATACATTAATTATTTATTTATCTATATTTAAAATTTCAAAAGAAACAGAGGTGAATTCGTGATATTATAAATTTTAAAAGCTATTAAATCCGTTTTATATATAACTTAACTTTAAATAGTTACATCGGGCCAAAGTTAATCCGAATAATTTTTCTAATTTTATATTATCTTTACTTAATAATAATAAAACATATATCCAAATTATAAAAATATTAAATTTAAATTAATAAAGTTATCAATTTTTAAAGATAATAGATATGAAAAGTTAATATTATAAGCAATTGAGGTGGGTTAAACGGTTGATATGGTCGGTACGTTACAAATATTAAATAAAATAATAATATTTAACATATATTTATTTAATTTAAAAAATAATTATTATTAAAATCCGAAAATATAATTACTTATCTATTATTAATTACTTTAAATTTTTCTACCAATTATTAATAATATCCAAATACCGTAATTATATAATAATCATTTCATTAAAAGGTTTTGAAATATTTAAAATTACTTTTATAAGATTTTATAATAACTTTATGGTGGTTGTATCGTCAGATGACGGTTATGTCATCAGGAAGGTATTATTGTACCTTTGTATCTATATATCTTTAGCATAAAATATAATCCTTCGATTATATTGATAATAGGAGATTTTACCTTTTCGTAAGATATTTTAATATAACGGTTTTATAACGTTTATTTTTTATTGTTTTATTTGTTTTGTTTTATTTCTTTTTGATACGATTATATATGTATATCCCAACACTAATTAATGTTGTTATGATAATAGTAATATAGATTAGTAAGGTTAATAATTATTGTTACAGTTTAAAATAGTTGTAGTAATATAAACAATACCAACTACCCCATTTTATTATTAATTTTATTACCGCTGTTCTTTTTAATATTTTTATTTTTATTATTATTTTAGTATGTTTAATAAATGTTAAAATATTTTTTTAAATATAGTAACCGTTTTAAATCTTTGTTTAGTTATTATAACGTTTAAAGCTTTAATTCTTTACCACATTTTCTGGTTAAATTTTTATACGAGTATATAATTATGTCTAGTAAATAATGCGGTGAAATATTGGCATAAAGAACTGTTACCACCAAATTTATCGAAATAACAAATCTGGTAAAAATAAAGAATATGGATAAGTTTAAGGAATTTATGGGGATTTTCTTCGGTTTTATAAAAGGTATTATTTATTTATTTGATTATATGGTAATTTAATAAGAATTTTATGATCTATTAATAGTTATTGATGTTTAAAAAGTAATTTATGTTTTGGTAATAATTGTAGAGTTTGAGATAATGGATAGTAAATTATAAAGAGTTCGAATAATTAAGGAGATGTTAAGTAAATATTAATAACGATTTGAAGGTTTTATGTATGGAAATTTTGAGCGTATGTCCTAACAGTTACGAATTGTTTTATGGAATGTTTTGATATAGCGTGGATTTTATATAAAGAAGTATAATGTTAATTATGCTGTTATTTTTGCTAGTTTAGTGTATATGGAAAAACCGTTTAAATAGAATTATTAGGAATTAGAGTTAGTTAGGAAATGATGGCTTGAAGTGTTAGTATGGTAAATTTTGATATATAAAATTAAATAAAGGATTATCTATTTTATAAATCCTGTTTATATTCTTACTATATTATAACCTTAAATACCGGTATAATAAATAATTCTTTTTTGATAATTTAAAATATCTAATATTATACCTAAATATTTGTTATTTATTTACGGAGGTAAAATATATTTATCTGGTTAAGTAGTTTCGGAGAGATAATAACGAAAAAGTTGGTTAGAACTTCGGTTAGATATTTAATCGATTTATGAATTAATAAATCCGTTTAATTTTATTAAATCCCCTTAAAAGATTAACTCTATTAGGGTTAATTATTAATCGATAACTTATCCAACTTTATTAATTAACCTATTGTTAGCCAATCTTTTAACATTTAATAACCTTCCGTTATTTAATAACTTTTTAGTGTCTAATAATTTTACCCCATTATTTAGTTACCTTTAAGTATTTAACCAATAAATATACCTATCACTAAGCCAACACCCTTTACCTTATATATCACCATATGTTGGATATCCATATCCATATTAATAAAAATATCCTTTAATGGGTTATTTAAACCATTTACCTTATAAATATTTAACGAATCATTAACCCCTAGGTAGCAACCTATTATCCAATTTATGACAATCACCTATAAATTAGGTAGGAGGAATATCCCAATAGAATATACAGAATTAATATATACTTTTTAGAATAGGATCTTATTTAATATCAGAATATTAATTTTATATAGGATAGATGTTAGGAAGATATCCCGAGTTTTCGTTAGAAGACTTCATTTTTTATTCCCAAATAAAACCATTATATATACCCGGCATTAACATTAATAAATAAATATTAATACCGATTAACAACTAAGAAACATAAATATATTATAATATTTCTTTTACCCAAATCCTAAATAAAATATGTTTATTAATTATTATAGAATATTTTAAAAAGGTTTGGAATAAGGAAAATAATTATATGGAAGAAATGTATAATATCTTAAAAGATAAATTTAAGTTTTTCTTAAATATATGTTATATTATAGATATATAACAATCCCAATTTTATATTATATTTTTCATAATCTTATCTAATTATATAACTATTTATTTCTTATATAATATTCCATAATATTAGAATTTTAAGGATATATATCTAATAATAGAACACTATTTTAATATTAAACAAAATAAAATATTATATTATTAAAATTAAATATCTATTACTTTTTTTTTAGTTAAAAGTAAGAAGGTGAATAAAGATAAATTAGATTTAAAAATATTTTAGGTTATATTAAATAAATTATCATTCTATTAGAAGGTTTTTAACCCCAACTTTAAGGGAAAATAATAATTAATTATTATTATCTACCAAATTTACCGCAATATATCCTATTTACAATAAATTTTATTTAAATTATCGAATAAATTTGAAGACCTTATTAACAAATTCTATATATTCATTAACGCTTATAAAAATATTAAAAGAACGTATTAATATATATTTAATAAAGATAACAATAATCCCTATAAATAATATTACGTCAATTATAAATACCATTATAATAATAAAAATAAGAAATATAATTTTAGGAATCGTAATTATTAATTTATTTACAAATACTAGGTATATTAAAAAAAAAAATATTAATTTATTAAATATTTAAAACGTAAGTAGAAAAAAACTCGAATAAAGTAAAAAGTTAAAAAAAATAAACCTAAAAGATTTTATACAGTATTCTTATTAGATTATAAAGGTATAAAAAAGGTTAAAAATATTAAAAAATCTTTAAATAATAAAGATAAAATTATTAATATTAATGAAATTAACAATTAACAAAGAACCAACCAATATATAACTACTAATTATTTCTCCGATTAAACCTTCTAATACCATATCGTCTTATTAAATTAATATATTAATACTCTTATTTTCGATATAACATTTATTTTCGATTATTATACAAAAAATATTTTTTAAGATATTATATCCAATATAAATATAATATATCTTTCTATGATAAGGAAAGGGTAATATTTCGTATTAATTAAAAAATATCTTAATAAATATTTGAAAATAGATAAAAATCAAGTTAAGGAAATTAATATTAGATTTAAAAATAAATTTCTAATAGAATTATTAGATATAATCTTAATTAACACCCCTTTCAGCCTAATTAATTTCTATATAATAAAAACCGATATTTTATTTCTATTATTATTTAGAGATATAAATTATATAAATATATATCTCAATAATATTACTAACCAATTAATCTACAAAAACAATATAACAATTACAATCATACATAAATAGGGATATTTATAGTTTTAGCTTAATAATATTATTCACTTTATAGAAACGGAATTATATTAGATTTATACCCATTTTGGATACCCCTTTATTAGTAAAATATATATTTTATTAAATAAAATAAATCACAATATTGAAATTAACAACCTTAAAGAAATTATTAAGTTTTATCATTATTATTAAGTTAAAAGAAAGATATTTTAAAAATTCCATTTTAACCTAAAAGATCCTAAAATTAATTTTAATTATAAAATTATTATTAATATTATATATTTAAACAGATATTTAATATTACACATTATTAATATAGTTATAAGGTATTAAACAACCCGATTCATAAAAACAATCTCCGTTAAAGAAATTTAAAAATTATTAAAATAATATTAGATTAATACATATTTAAGCCCGTTAAACGTTATTACACATAATATAAAAACCAACTTTAATAACATTAAATTCCGTAATAAAGCCCGTTTAATAAACGTGACATATAATTAAATCCTTATCGAAATATATTAATCAATCGGGAAAGTTAAAAAATACCACAACTTTATTAAACGAATATATAAAATTATTTTAAAAAAGGTTAACATAATATATATTTTGTAATTATAAATAGTTGTTAAGGTAATAAATAATATAATTAATCTAAATAGTTTAATCTTTATTTTATTAGTTTTTGGGATTTATCTCCATATTAATATGGACTTATTATTTACCCCCTTATAACTGTAATGTGTTTAGTTAATTTAAAAGGTAATAATTAAGATTAAAAGGATTAAGGCGTAGCGTTTAATCCGAGATATCTTTAATATAAAGAACAGATTTAATATGTAAAAGATATTACTACTATCTTTACCATTAAGAAATAATATTCTAGTATATAAGGAGAAAGATGGATAGATAGGTTTATGTAAAGTTATTTCGGTTACAGATAAGGATGTGATTGTTACGTTTAAGGTTTTAAGAAGAATATTAATATTCTAAAGTATTTATATTAAATCATATATCCAATTTAAAGAAGAATTAAAGCCTTTGTTAGAATTTAAAATCTAATTGTCTAAGTTATATTTTAATTTATTAAAATATAAGATTATCCCTAAAAAAAATCTAGATTTTATTTATATTAATATAAAAAAAAAGAACAATTTTATACTTATATTAAAACTACAGGTAAAAGGTAAGATAATAACCCCAAAAAATCTTTATAAAATATTAAATATAAAAAAACTTAATACCTTATTTGCCGATAATATTTTAAAGCTAATTATATATGATATTAAACTATATAATAAAACTATAATCTTTAAATTAAAAATAGTTCGTAAAATTAAAATTAAAAATATAAAAATACCATATAAAAAGTTTTATTTAATTATATAAAATTATAACAATTTTGATAAGGAATTTATTATAATTTATACCCTTATAATCTAAAAGACCAATCAATGATTAATCATAACCTTAATACTTATGTTATAGGGGAAAGACATAAAAATTATGATTTAAGATATTATTATAACGTATATTTAATTAAAAATATTAATATAACAGATTATATTTATATAATTATTAAAAAAATTAAAAATAAAATATCCCGAAGGAATATTATTATATATTGTTAAATTATTATACAGATTAATAAAATTAGGTATATATTAATTCGAAATATATTCGAAATATCATCAGAAAAAATTATATATAATCCTTTTAATGTTTAACCTATATTTATTAATAACGGAAATTAACCAACCATTTAATATTATTAAATTTTAAACGGATAATATATTTAATATTAATATTAAAGATTTTTTAATAAAAGAAGATAAAATACTCACCTAAATAAAGATTAAAATTAAACCCCAAAAAATCTTAGAGATTAAAATAATTAAGGATTTTAACAAATTACAACTTATAATCGTAAAAAAAAAATTTAATATCTTTACTATATAAAAAAGTTAAACCGAAAAACTAAAACTATTAAACCTAAAAACACCGGATATAATTAAAAAATATATTAAATAAAAAACCTAAAAAGTTTATATCTCTTTAATATATTAACCTGAAACTATATTTAACTACTTAACCACAACATAACATATAAAACCCAGACTAAAAAAAACTAAAATATTAAATATAAAAATTAAATAACAAATAAATAATAAAAACCAAAAACTCCATTACATTTAACTTAACCCCTAAAACCTTCATTTATATATCTTTATAAATGGATCATTCACTAATAATAAAAATATAAATTCATAGATAAAATATATCGTTATAATAAATAATAAGAAACCAACTACCCAAAATAATAAGATCTTTATTAAAAATAACATCATACATTAATTATTTATAAAATATAAATAAATAACCCATAATATCTTAATAAATAAAATTTACGAAATAATATAAAGCTTTGATACAAACTATATTATTTATATTACTATTAATATTATTTTAAAATATTTAACATTTCCTAAAGCCTTTTTTATCTTTTGTATAGATTTGTATTCATTATATTAATACCTGATATAAATAGATAATACTAATAAAAAAAATTAATGATTAATTTGATAACATTAAAATAATTTTATAAAAATAAAAAAATAAATAATATTAAATAGATCTAAGGTTATTATAACCTAATTAACACTATAATTAAGGCATTACTAAACGAAGTAATAAAAATCTTAATTAAGAATAATAAAATTATTATTAAATTAAAAAGATAAGTGAAATAAAGATAAAATTAAAAATAACATTCGTAACACTTTCGTTACGAAAAAAAAATAAAATAAATAATAATTATATTGTTAGATAATAATTATATTATCAGGAAGATACTATCATACCTTTATATCTATATATCTTTAATATAAAATATAATCCCTCGATTATACTAACAATAAAAGATTTTACCTCCTCGTAAAACACTTTAATATAACAGTCTCACAACACTTATTTTCTACTATTTTACTTATTTTATTTTATTTCCTTTTGATACAACTACATACATACGTCCCAACACTTTAACTTTATTTAATAATTTATAAATTATATCTTAAAACCTTATAAATAATTTATTAAAATATATATAAATAATATTATTATCTTTTTTAAAATTATTAAAAAACATTTATCACACTTTAAACAAATATTCTTCCATTTCGAAAATATTAATCTATTATTAAAACCTAAAAAATCTTTTTTAAATTACCCCGTTATTAAATTATTCAATTTTTTTATCAATAATAACAACATTACCATAATTAATAATTACATCGCAACAATTAAAAAAATCAAAATACTAACAATCCTTTTTATTTTAAAAATATATATTAATATAATAAAATTTTTAAGAAACTTTATTCTATAATATTAATAAAAAATATTTTTATTATAATAAAAGAAAATACAATTTATTACAAAAAATCATAAGGATAAAAAATCACTTAAAACTTTATTAAAGTATAAAAAGTAAATAATTAATATAAAATTTATTTTAACCAATAAAGAAAAAAAAAACTTTTAAATATTATAAAACAAATTATTTAACCTTTATTATTTATTACATTAAAACCCCTAATAAATAATATACATTAAATTCGATACTTTATATAAAAAAAACTACGAAATAATGATATTTTATAATAACAATCCTTAAAATAATAACAAAATCGCTATTAATTTAATCCGATTAATAATTTTCTTTAATAAAATATTAACCAAAACTAAATAACAATATTAAATTACCAAATTTAAAATTACATATTTAATATAAACATATAAGAATTTCCAGATCCAATTATAATTAAATATTAACAAAATAATAATATTAATAAATCACAAAATTACTTAAAATATAATTAATTAAACAAATACAAAATTAATTAATCTAATTAAACTTAATAAAAAATTAATATTAACCTTAATATATTTATCGTAATACCATTTAAACATTAAATATATTTTAAACAAAATTAATTTTATATTAAATATATTATCTAAATTACCAATAATTATAAATTAAAATAACTTAAATAAAATTAAAAAAATAATAAAAAATACATTAAATAATATCGTTAATAACTTCGGATATATTATTAAAACCATTATTAAAATTAATAATAAATTTAAAATACGCATTTTATTAAATTATAATACCAATATTAAACTTTTTAAAATATAAAAAGAATTAAAAAAACAAACCTAAATTAATAAATTTATTTATAATTTTAAATATATTATTGGTAATAATAATTTATTATCTTTATAAAATAATAATAAATATAAATATTTATACATTCCAAATTTATATATATAAATAATTTATAAAATAATATATAATAATAAACATTATTTTAAACTTAAAAAAATAACCTATAATTTAAATGGTTTTATTATATTAAGATTAATCATAAAATTAATCAATTATATTAAACATTATTTTAAATATTAAATAATATAAACGGATAAATGTAAATTATTAAATAAACTTAAATTAATTAATAAACCAATAATACTATATTATATAATAGCCATAAATTTTATCGTTGGCTTATTTAAGGTATTAATAGTTGAAACCATATAATAAAAAGAAAAATTTCCCAAACTTAATTTAATATTAACCGTAACATATAAATTTAATAAAAAATCATTGATCATTCCAAAATATAACATATATAAAACATCTAATTAAATAAATATATTATATTAAATGTTTTTTATTACCAATTAAAAATATTTTATAAAAATTATATCGAATCGTAATAAAAAATTCATATCTAAATTCTGGTATATATTTTAAAAAAAGTATAATATATAATTAATTATATTAATTAATTATTATTTCTAAACAAACGGTTTAAATAAATAAAAGAATTAAAACGTTAAAATAACTTTAAAATACCATATTATAATATAACTTAATATATTATAAATATAAATAATATTAATATTTTAATATAATTTTAATAATTTAAAATTATTTATATTAAGATATTCTCTTAATAAAATAATATTAAAATTTAAACCAAAATCTTCATTATTAATCTTTAAAATGCCATAAAAATTAATAAACTTTAAGATATAGAAATAATTTTATTAATAAAAAGTTAAAATTATAATTAAATTTACTATTATAAATATAAAAATAAAATATAATAAGAAGAAAAATCTTTTATAATTTAACATTAAATAAAAATTCTTTTATAACTATATAAAGAATATAACTTATTAAAAAAATCCGAGAGAAAATGATTATCCCAAAAAACAAGACCATTTATAATAATTAAAAAAATAAACAATTTAACTTATAAATTTAATTTCTTTCGATATTAAAAAATATATTATATTGTATTAATAACTTATTTATTCTTAATATTAAATAATATAAACTTATTTTTATAACGTAAATTAAAATTAAGATAAATCTTTATTTAAAATAATAATAAAAAATATATTTTATACAAAATCGAGAACTTTATTAAGTAACATATTAATAAAATAAATAAGTATCCGATATTAAAGTATATAATGTATTAAAAAAGATATAGCTTTAAATTTAATTAATGATATTTAAAATTATTATTAATATAGAATGTTACCAAATTGGTTACAAGTTATAATAAAAGATATTTTATAAATATTAAATTATTAAACATTAAAAAAAAAACAATAAAGATAAAAATAATGTAAACATTAATAATAATAACGTAAATAAAAATATATTTAATAATATTTTTAATAATAACATTTTTAATAATATCTTTAACAACAATTAAAAAACCGTTAATATTATCTTAAAAACAAATATTTAAATTAATATATTTAAAATATTTTAAAATAAATCGGAAAATATAATATAAAATTTTAGTTAATAACTTAATATATTATATTATAAACTTATATTATTATAAGCAACTTTATAATTAAAGATAATTAAAAACAACTAAAAACGAAAATATTTTTTTTTTCGTTTAAAAAGGGGTAAATAATAGATTTATATCATATATACTATAATATATATACCATACACTAATTATAAAGCTAATATTATATTACTTATAAATATAAAAATACACTTTACATACCATGCTCTTTTAAAATATATTTTAATTTAGCTTATTATTTTATTCTAATTTAATTTATACAATATATACTTAAACTTATCAATATTTAAATAATTATTATTAAATTTAATAAAATATATTTACTTATAATAAATATAATTATATAAATATTAAAACTTATATTATTTACCATTTTAATTACATTTATATTTATAATTTCTGTTATAATTATTATAATTTTAATAATTAAATAAATTTTTACATTAATAATAATCATTAACATACTAACCATATTAACTACTCAACCCACTTTAATCGCTTATAATATTAACTTTTCATACCTTTTATCTTTAAAAATTAATAATTTTACCAGTTTATATTTAATACTTTTAAAATTTTAATAGGCCTTTTATAAATAATAATTTAATATAATATAAAAATATAAAAACTATTTGGCTTAATTTCGGCTAAATACATATAATAAAAAATAAACTTTTAATTTTTAAAATTTAAACTTTTAAACCTTTATATTTCAACTAAATTAAATAATATAAAATTAAAATTTTAAATTTATATAAAAAATAAAATAATAAATATTAAAATATTTTTTTTAATTTAATATAAAATTTCTAAATTAAATTATATAAAATAATAATATTATTATATAATCTAATTAAAATAGAATTTCTCCATATTAAAATTTAAAAAAACTTATTTTTAAAATTCAATAACTCAACTAAATTAAATTTAATTTATTCCAAATTTTAAATATTGTGATGGATACGGATAGCTTTTACCTTACGTAATAAGGCTATATGTATATAAGAGATACAAGAGAACGGTTCTCCAAACCATTCTCTCTCCTTTCTTATATATTATTATCGTCTTTTCTTTCGTCTAAATCTGAAAAATTTCAGCATATATTATTGTTATAATATAATGGTAACACTTTTGGCAAAGTGATATTATACCCTCCTACCATTTACTTTATATACGCCTTCATCGCAATAGTCTAGTTATTTAGTTAAGTACCGCACCGTTTAATTAGTCCTACTCGCATTATTTGGTAATTCTAACCGCGATTTGAGGACCATTAGTTTTTTGATTTTCTAATAAATAAGGTTTACTTTTCTTAACTCGTCCGTTAAACGAACTATCTTTTATCCGATACCTCTAAAACCTACTCGTCTTAACACTAATTTAACCTAGTTTTACCATACGTTAATAGCCTCACCGATGAATAGAGTTTTATTAGTATAGCCGTCTAACCATACTACCATTTTACAACCATACAAACTTTAACCATACGAATTTTTAACCAATTATTCATACCACCCATTACTACATACAAACTAATTAACAAATCGACTACCTACCCCAAACGCAACGTCCATTCGTTTAAAATTTCCTTTATTACAATTAACTTTAATATAAAACAAAAATACAAAAAATTAAAAGATATTACAAACTTATACAACAAAAACGAACTATATCAACAACAACAAAACAAGGCAGGTACGAAAGATAATAAGGACATCATCTCTTTTAACCTTTATTAAGGCATATAATAGATACGAATAACTCTTACCTTACGTAATAAAGCTATACATATATAAAAGATATAAGAGAACGACTCTCCGAGCCATTTTTTTTCCTCTTTTATATATTATCATCATCTTATTCTAGTCTAATCTATACAACGTATGCCCGAGCCTACCATATTGTCACGGTTTTCGACGGTAGATCAGGGAGAACAGTCACGTGACTGGGATTAAGTCACGTGACCTGTAAGGTATGATACGTATACTTGTAGCTGGAGGTACGTACCTTTGACAGATATGTACCCAAGGTAAGGTACGTATATAAACAGGGATAAGGAAAAGTTTATGCGTAAACAAAGGTGTTATTTAAACACCCAAACCTGTAGGATTATAAATCCTCTTTTCTTTTCTTTTTTCTTTAGCTTTGTTATTTTTACCAGTTCCTCGGATAAATAGACCCCTGCGTTTACCATCCGGATATACCCCGTGACAAATATAATATAATTAAAAAATGGTATATTATATAAAAAATTAAAAAAAATATTCTATCCAAAAATGAATAAGTTTCGTCTTTAAACTTTAAAATTAAATAATTTTTTAATAAAACAAGGTTAAATTTTTCAATTTTTATATTAAATACATTAATTATTCATTTATTTATATTTAAGATTCGGAAAAAAACGGAATTAAATTCATAATAATATAAATTTTAAAAGTTATTAAATCCGTTTTATATATAACTTAACTTTAAATACCTATATCAAACCAAAATTAGTCCGGATAATTTTTATATTTTTATATTATATTCACTTATTAATAATAAAAGATATATCAAAATTTTAAAAAATTTAAATCCAAATTAATAAAATTATTAATTTTTAAAGGTAATAAATATTAAAAATTAATATTATAAGCAGTTAAAATAAGTTAAACGGTTAATATGGTCGGTACATTATATTAATTTTTATTATATTAATTATTTTTATTATATTAATTATTTTTATTATATTAATTACTTTTATTATATTAATAATTTTTATATGCGGTTAAAATATTTAAATAATAAGGATAATTATTTTAATTAATACTTTTTTAACCGATATAAACGGTGTTAACCAGTTAAAATTACAATAATATAAGTAATTTTAATAATGTAAATAATTTTAACAATTTTAAAATTATAGGTAATTATATTAAAATTAATAAGCTTAATAAATTTAATATAACTAATAATATTAAGATTAATATTAAATAATATAAACTTTTATTAACAATTTTATTATAATAAAATTATTATTTATCTTTAAATTAATTAAAATAATTATTAAAATTTATCTTTCTTTTAAATTTATCAATTAATTATTATAAAATTAATTTATTTATTATATATACGAAGATAAATTAATTATTTTTATGTTGTGTATTATTTTTATAACTTAAATAATGATAAAAAAATTAAAAAATAATTTATTTTTATTATATTTATTTTTAACCATTACTTTAAAAACATTAATAATGTTAATTTTAAAGATTTCAATAATGTAATTAAAAATATATTTAAGATTAATGGTTATGTTTGTTTTAATTAAATTATTTAATTGAATTATATATTATATTAATATATTATTTCATAATAATTAAAAAAGATTATCTTTTAATAATTAAACTTTTATCTTTATTAATAATAATTACACAAATTAAATTAACAAATAAATGTATATTACATTAATATATATTGTTTTTAATTATCATATAATTATTAAAACCATAATACATTAAAATATTAAAATAAAAATACTTTATATATTATAATTTTTAATCCTTTAAATTATGATATTTTATTACAATCGGGATAAAATTAACGTTAAATTATTAATTTTAAATTTTTATATTAATATTAAAAACTAATTCTTAAAATTTTTTATTTTATAATAATGTTTTAAAAACGGTTATTAATTTAAAGGTATATTATTTAAAATTTTTATTTATATTAATATTATTTATTTTATTTAAATTAAAGATATTAAATAAAATTATTACTTTATTTAAATTAAAAATAATAAATAAAGTTAAAATAAAATCTACCATAATTAATTCTATTTTAAATACTAATAATGGTAATGATAAATTATTAATGAATATTATTAATTTTAAGTTTTATATAAAAAAAAGGTTTAATTTTAACTTTAATTTAAATTCCAAATTAAAATATAATTAAAAAGCTTTTCGATATTAAAATTAAAAAATTAAGAATTAAAATAACTTAAATTAATTAATTTAATTAATATAATGGGATTATTCTTATTCTTTATCTTTATTGTTTTCTTTATATTATATTTTAAATTATTAATTATAAAATTAATTATATAATTAATTATATAAATATTAAAATATTTTATTTTAATGAGATATTTTAAGTTATTAATTAGTTTATTATGGCGTTTTACTTTATAATAATATTTTAATTTATTAAAATATTTTACTATTTTGATTATTCAATTTAAATTAATTTTATTTTAAAGATTAAAATATTTATAAAGTTTATAATTAATTAATAAAAGATTAAAAGCTATATATAAAATTATTTTATGGTATGTTTTTTATTAAATCTTTAATTAATTGGTTTAATTTTAACAATTTAAACTTATTATATTTACTATTAAATAAAGGTTTAACGTTATTTCTTTTATTAAATTTATTATAATTAAAGAAAGATTTTAATGGTTTAAACTTTAATATTTAATTGGATTTTAATAATTAACCAAATCTTAATAATTAATTATTATATAATTATTATTATAATTATTATGGTATTTATTATGGTTATTTAATTTATTTATTAATTTATTCCTTATATTTAATTTATTTATTAATTTATTCCTTATATTTAATTTATTTATTAATTTATTCCTTATATTTAATTTATTTATTAATTTATTCCTTATATTTAATTTATTTATTTAAAGATTTATCCCTTTTAAAAAAAATATATAATTAATTTTTTATATTTTAAATTTAATGTTTTAATAAGTTTAAATAATATTTTCTTTTTATCTTTTTTAATAAACGGTAATATAATTATTTTTAATTCGGTTATTAATATTTTAAAACAAAATAAAGTTAAAATTAATGGTAAAGTTATAATTAATATTAATAAAATTACGGTTAATTATATATTAAATGCCGGTAATTTTAACGGCGAGGTTATGTTTAATTATAATTATAACGGTAATGTTTAAAATTTAAGGTTTAGAATTAATTAATTAACTCGTTTTAATTATATTTATATTTAATGGATATAAATACATAAAGTTCCCGTTTTAAGAATAAACATCCCGAGTTTACGTGACTTGTTTTTATAAAATTTTTAAAGTAATTTTATATATGTAATATATATAACTTTATTATATAAAGTAAAAGTTATCCGTATTTATTATATGTTTTAATAAAAGTTAAAAAAAATAACGTTTTTATTATTTTTTATATCTATTTTATTGGTAGGTTTAGGCATATGTTGATTTAGAGACTAGTAGTAGATTGATAATTTAATTAAGAATGTGTTTTGTAAGAGTACGGTGCGTGAAACATACTTTTATATTTATGGGTAATGTGGCGTTAACCTTATGGTTAATGTGTGGTATATGTGTTATAATATATGTAATATGGGTTTATTACTTGCCCTTTTTTAAATGAAAAAAGAGACGTTTTTATTTTTAGTTATTTTTAATTATAAGGTTATTTATAATGATATAAGTTTATAATATAATATGTTAAATTATTAATTAAGATTTTATACCGTATTTTCTAATTCGTCCTAAATTATCTTAAATATATTAATTTAAATATTTATTTTTAAGATAATATTAATAATTTTTTAATTGTTATTAAAGATATTATTAAAAATGTTATTGTTAGGGATATTATTAAATATATTTTTGTTTATATTATTATTGTTAATGTTTACATTATCTTTGTCCTTATCATCTCTTCTTTTAATATCTAATAATTTAATATTTATAAAATATTTTTATTGTAATTTATGATTAATTTAACAGCGTTTTATATTAATAATAATTTTGGATACTATTAATCGAATTTAAAGCTATACCCTTTCTAATATATTATATATTTTAACATTAAATATCCATTTACTCTATTAATACATTATTTAATGAGGTTTTCAATTTTGTATAAAATATATTCTTTATTATCACTTTAGATAAAAACTTATTCTAGCTTTAATTTACATCGTAAAAATAAGTTTATGCTATTTGGTATTAAGAATAAATAAATTATTAATATAACGCAATATATTTTCTAATGCCGAAAGAAATTAAGCTCATAAATTAAATCGCCCATTTTTTTAATTATCGTAAATAATCCCATCTTTTGGGGCGACCATTTTTTTTTAGGCTTTTTTAGTAAATTATATCCCTTATATAATTATAAGAAAATTTCCTATCCAATATTAAATTATAAGGGATTCCTTTTCTTATCGTACTTTATTTTTATATTTATAACGGTAAATTTAATTGTAACTTTAACCTTTTATTAATAAAATTATCTTTATACCTCAAAGTTTATTAATTTTTATAGTATTTTAAAAATTAATAATAAAAACTTTGGTTTAAATTCTAATATTATTTTATTAAAAAAGTGTCTTAATATAAATAATTTCGAATTATTAAAATTATATTGAAGTGTTGGTATTATTTGTATTTATAATATGTTAAGTTATATTATAATATGGTATTTTAGGGTTATTTTAACGTTTTAATTCCTCTATTCGTTTAAACCGTCCGTTTAGGGATGGTAACTGGTTAATATAATTAATTACGTATCACGCCTTTTTTAAAACATTTATTAAAATTTAGATATAAATTTCTTATTGCGGTTTAATATAATTTTCGTAAGGTATCCCTAATCGGTAATAAAAAATATTTAATATAATATATTTATTTAATCGGATATTTTATATATATTATACTTTGGGATAATTAATAATTTTTTATTAAACTTATATATTATGGTTAATATTGAATCGAGTTTAAAGAATCTTTCTTTTTACCATATAATCTTAACTATTAATATTTTAAATAAGCTAATAATAAAATTTATAGCTATTATATGATACGGTATTGTTAACTTATTAATTAGTTTAAGTTTATTTAATAATTTACATTTATCCATTTATATTATTTAACATTTAAGATAATATTTAATATAATTGGTTAATCTTATAGCTAACTTTAATATAATAAAACTATTTAAATTGTAAACTATTTTTTTAGGTTTAAAATGATACTTATTATCATATATTATTTTAAAAATTATTTATATATATAAATTTGGAATGTATAAGTGTTTATGCCCATTATTATTTTATAAATATAATAAATTGTTATTATTAATAACATATTTAAAATTATAAATAAATTTGTTAATTCGGGTTTATTTTTTTAATTCCTTTTATATTTTGGAAAATTTAATATCAATATTGTAACTTGATAAAATGTACGTTTTAAACTTGTTGTTAATTTTGATAATAACTTCGGTAATATACCCGAAATTGTCGGTAATATTGTTTAATGTATTCTTTATTGTTTTTTTAACTTCGTTTAAATTATCCTGATTTATTATTATTGGCAATTTGAATAATATATTTAATATAAAGTTAATTTTGTTTAAGATATATTTAATATTTAAGCGATATTGCGATAAGTAAGTCGAGGTTAATATTAGTTTTTTATTAAATTTGGTTAAATTAATTAATTTTATATTTGTTTGGTTAATTATGTTTTGAGTAGCTTTATAATTTATTAATACCATTATTTTATTAATATTTAATTATAATTAGATCTGGAAATTCTTATATGTTTATATTAAATATGCGACCTTAAACTTTATGACTTAATATTATTGTTTAGCTTTGGTTAATATTTTGTTAAAGAAAGTTATTAATTGGATTAAATTAATAATGATCTTATTACCATTCCAAAAATTATTGTTGTGGAATATCATTATTTTATAACCTTTTTTATATAAAATGTCGAGTTTAATGTATATTATTTATTAAGGATCCTAATATAATAAATAATAAAGGTTAAATAATTTATTTTATAGTATTTGAAAGTTTTTCTTTTTTTTATTAGTTGGAGTAAATTTTATGTTAATTGTTTATTTTTTATGTTTTAATGGGGTTTTGGGTAAATCCTTACCTTATGATTCTCCGTAATAAATTATGTTTTCTTTTATTATAATAAAAGTATTTTTTACTAATATTATGGAATAAACTTTTTTAAAAATTTTGTTATATTAATATATATTTTTAAAATAAAAAGGATTGTTGATATTTTAATCTTTTTAATCGTTACGATATAATTGTTAGTTATAACGATATTATTGTTGTTGATGAGGAAGCCGAGTAATTTAATAATAAAATAACTTAAAAAAAATTTTTTGGGTTCTAATAATAAATTAATATTTTTGAAATAGGAGAATATTTATTTAAAATGCAACAAATATTTTTTGGTAATCTTAAAAAAAATAATTATATTATCCATATATACCTTAGCGAATTACTTATAAAGTTTTAAGGTATAATTTATAAATTGTTAAATAAAACCGGGGTTATTATAAAATTTTATAAAAGTGATTTTAAATATTTTAAGATCTTTTAATAAGATAATTATTATATAATTATGGTATTTGGGTATTATTAATAATTAATAAAAGAATTTAAAATAATTAATAATAAATAAATAACCATATCCTCAAATTTTAACAATAATTACTTTTTAGGTTAATAATAGATATATATTAAATATTATTACCTTATTTAATATTTGTAAATCTATTATTACTTTACCTTTTTAAACTCCATTAATTATCCTCCATATAATAAAAATTGGATATCTAAAAAATATAAATTATTTTATATAATCCATTTTACCGTTTTTATACATTTTATCAAATATATTGTTAACTACTTTATTATCCTCAATATTTAAACCATATAATTTAACTCGAAATTCGATCTGGTTTTACCAACCTTTTATAAAAAATATTTTCATTATTTCGTCTTCTGGTATATTAATAATTTTTAGTTTATTCCATACCTTATACTTATCTATAATAATTTTAATTCGTTAAAAAAATTTAATATATTAATTTTTATTATAAACGAAATTTTTTTTTTAATTTTAATAAACAGCATATTTTTTAATTATTAAATATTAAAAGGTTTAAATCTTAAGTTAATTAATTTAAACGGTTTATTATTTATTAGTCCATTTATTTTATCCCTAAGTATTATACCTTTAAATAATTAATTATTAACCGGTTTGTTAATTTTATCTCCTAACCTTATACTTTTAAATAATCAACTATTATCTAATCTGTTAATTTTATCGCCCAATTTTTTATTACCGAGTGATTAATTATTATCATCAGTTTTGGTTTTTATTATTTTTATTATATTGGTTGCTATAAATATTACATATATATTAGCTATTATTTTATTATTATCTTTTAAAATTTCCAAAAATTTATCAGTTAAATCGACATTTATAATTAACCAAAAAAAGTTAAAATTATTATCGGAAATTGCTACTATAATATATATGAAATTAGTTTTCTTTTATATTATAGTTATAAATTTTTTCTTATAATAATCTTTAATATATCCTAAATAAATATTATATCTAATCTTAATTATCTTATTATTTAAATTTTAATATGGGATTATTTTAAGGTTATTATAAAAAAAAATATTTTAATATAATTATTATATTTAGATATAAATAAATAATTATAACGTAATCTTTCAAAATTAAATATGGGTAAATTAACATAGTTAACAAAAATATATATCCTTATGTCGGATAAGATATAAATATTAACATTTATTTAAACTTATTATTAGATAGGTTTATTTTTTTTAATAAATATTATAGACATTTATATATTTTAACATAAATTAATAATTATTATATTAATAATATAATCAAATTTAATTATATACTCTTATAATTAATTTATACCAAAAAATATATTAGGTTTTAAATTATTTATTATCCATATTTTAACATATAAAATGGTTATTTTATTACCATTTAACTATCTATTTACTTTAATCCGAAAAATAATTTTTTTATAAAATATTATATTACCTTCAATTCTTTTTATAATTAGAGGTATTTTTATTTGGAAGATGGTTACATTTAGTATATAATATTAAATTTAAGGTTTATTATATATAACATTTAAATATCCAATATCTAAACAACTAATAATAATTTTAATACCATTATTTATCCGGAACGAAATTTTATAATATAAAAATTATACGAGAATTTTATTTAAAAAATCTTATATGGTACGAGATATTACTATAATTTTATCGAATATTTTATTTATTATAAATATTATTTTATTAACTAGATATAATTGGGTTTTTAGAGGTTTAAATTAGGAATTCTCCTTTTTATTTATCTTTTTATCTTTATTTTTAACATAAGTTTAATCAAAGTAATGTATAATAAATATCTTATAAATTATAAATGTTTTTGTATATTTTTTATATATAAAAAATTTCACCTCTTTATATATTTTATTAATAATTTCTTTTTTATTTAATTATTTATCTTTAAATTATATCTTTTTACAAACCTTTAAACCGAAACGAAAAATATATAAAATAATCTTATTATTATAGGAAATGAAATAAATAAAATTAGGAATAATATTATTATCTTTATCGGATTTTTTTATTTTTAAATATAATTTTTTTTATTTCTTTTTTATAATTTTTTTAAATATAATATAATTATTTATAACCATATATTATTTATATTAAATATAATTAAGATTGTTTATAATAATAAATATTTTATTTTATATATTTAAATAATTATTATTAAATTTAATAAAGCATATCCACTTATAATAAATATAATTATACAAGCATTAAAATTTATGTCACTTACCACCTCGACCGTGTTTATGTCCGTAACCTCTATCATAATTACCACGGCCTCAACAATTAGGTAAACTTTTATATTGATAGCGACTATTATATTAATCCCTACCGTATCGATTATTTTTGTATTGGTTATTTTTACCATATTAATAACCTTTATATGTGGTTAAAACATCCGAATAATGAGGATAATTATTTTAATTAACATTTTTTTAACCGATATAAACGGTATTAGCCAATTAAGATTATAATAATATAAGCAATCCTAGTAATATAGGTAATCCTGGCAATTTTAAAGTTATAAGTGGTTGTATTAAAGCTGGTAAGATTGGTAAATTTGATATAACCAGCAATATTGGGATTAGTATTAAGCGGTATAAACTTTTATTAATAACTTTATTATAATAAAATTATTATTTATTTTTAAAATGATTAAAATAATTGTTAAAATTTATCTTTTTTTTAAATTTATTAATTAATTATTGTAAATTTAGATAAATTAAATTATAAAATTAATTTATTTATTATATATATAAAAATAAATTAATTACCTTTATATTATATACTATTTCTATAATTTAAATAATAATAGAAAAATTAAAAAATAATTTATTCTTATTATATTTATTCTTAATTATTATTTTAAAAATATTAATAATATTAATTTTAAAAATATTAATAATATAATTGAAAATAAATTTAAAATTAATAATTATAGTTATTTTAGTTAAATTATTTAAATAAGTTATATATTATATTAATATATTATCTTATAATAATTAGGAAAAACTTTCTTTTAATAGTTAAGTTTTTTTTTTATTAATAGTAATTATATAAATTAAATTAATAAATAAATATATATTATATTAATATATATTATTTTTAATTATTATATAATTGTTAAAGCCAAAATATATTAAAATATTTAGGTGGAAATATTTTATATGTTATAATTTTTAATTTTTTAAATTATTATATTTTAATATAATCGAGATGAAATTGGTATTAAGTAATTATTTTTAAAGTTTTATATTAATATTAAAAATTAATTTTTAGAATTTTTTATTTTATAATAATATTTTAAAGGCGGTTATTAGTTTAAAGGTATATTATTTAGAATTTTTATTTATATTAATATTATTTATTTTATTTAGGTTAAAAATATAGAATAAGATTATTATTTTATTTAAATTAAGGATAATAAATAAGGTTGGGATAAGGTTTGCCATGATTGGTTTTATTTTAAGTGGTAGTAATGGTGGATTATTAATTGGTGTTATTAATTTTAAATTTTGTATAAAAGAAGGGTTTAATTTTAGTTTTGGTTTAAGGTTTAAGTTAAAATATAAATGAAAGTTTTCCCGATATTAAAATTGGAAAGTTAAGAATTGGGGTAATTTAAATTAATTAATTTAATTAGTATGGTAAGGTTATTTTTATTTTTTGTTTTTGTTTTTATTTTTATATTATATTTTAAGTTATTAATTATAAGATTAATTATATGATTAATTATATAAGTGTTGAGGTATTTTATTTTAATGAGGTATTTTAAGTTGTTGGTTAATTTATTATGGCATTTTAGTTTGTAATGGTATTTTGGTTTATTAAAGTATTTTATTATTATGATTATTCGATTTAAATTAATTTTATTTTAAAGATTAAAATGTTTATAAAGTTTGTAATTAGTTAATAAAGGATTAAGGGTTATATATAAAATTGTTTTATGGTATATTTTCTATCGAATCTTTAATTAATTGGTTTAATTTTAATGATTTGGATTTGTTATATTTATTGTTAAATAAGGGTTTAATATTATTTTTCTTACCGAATTTATTATAATTAAAAAAAAATTGATTAAATTTTAATATTTAATTAAATTTTGGTAGTTAATTAAATTTTAATGATTAGTTATTATATGGTTATTATTATGGTTATTATAGTATTTGTTATAGTTGTTTAGTTTATTTATTAATTTATTTCTTATATTTAATTTATTTATTTAGAGATTTATCTTTTTTAAAAGAGAATATAATTAATTTTTTACATTTTAAATTTAATATTTTAATAGGTTTAAATAATGTTTTTTTTTTATTTTTTTTAAAAGGTGATAATATAATTATTTTTAGTTTAATTATTGGTGTTTTAGGACGAGGTGGAATTAAAGTTAATATTATTAAAATTGCGGTTAATTATGTTTTAAATACTAATGGTTTTAATGGCAAAATTATATTTAATTATAATTATGGCGGCGATATTTAAGATTTAAAGTTTAGAATTGGCTGGTTGATTTATTTTAATTATATTTATATTTGATAAATATAAATATTAATTTATTAAATTATTATTTTATTTTTATATAAATTAATTATTTATTTTTTTAAATATGATTTAAAACTTTAATTTTTAAGAATATATTATGCAGATAATAATAGGCTTTAATATTATTTAATAATGTTTTTTAGTAATTAAACAACAAATATTATTATTTATTATTTAATAATATTATTTAATTTTAAAACTTAAG